>JAKSZU010000010.1:86021968-86045353 GCA_026018925.1 Tupaia tana
TCCATATCTCTACCTAACTTATGGACATATAGCATTTTCTGCTGCTTTCTGAGAGAGATTTTTGGTATAGGGTGCGTGTGTGGCTTGCCGGAAAGACAGAGTAATCAAGTAAGCTGATGCCGTGGTAGGGCCCACCTTATTTGATTTTAGTGTTTTTTAGGAATTACTGGCCTTTATTGCCTCATGTCCAGTACTGTTACAACTGTTGTTTTTAATATTTTAGCCTCTTTTCTGAGATGTTCCCAGGGTGAGGGTGAATCTGGTCTCTGGTATTCCATCTTGGCCAGAAGCAGAAGTACTCATTATTGTTATTTTTAAAAAGAATTATTTATTTAATTTTATTTATTATTATTTTTAAATTTGCTACAGGCACACGCATTCACCAGAGAGAGACAGAGAGAGCGAGAGAAGGAAAGTGAGAAAACAAGCTGCCAGGCCTGGGACTTGCACTGCGGTGAGCCCTGTGGAAGCTCGGTGCCCTAGCTACCACGCCACCTGCTGGCCCCCACGTTTTTGTTCTTACTGTGTCAATTTGAGCTCATTGAATAATGGCAGGAGTGGAGAGATGAAGACCTCGGGGGTGGTGGCAGGGAGGCAGCTGAAGCGAGCTGGGGAAGGCAGTTTGCTTAAGAAGGGTTCTGTGCTGTGGCTCAGTACCCCAGGCTCGGGTGGTATCGATTGGAGTAACCCACAGCCCCTGCCCTCAGGGAGCCCACGGTCTGAGTGGGAAGGGCGGTGTGCAGTCATTTCATCAGGAGGTGTGCTGCTCAGACAAGGCAGATGCGTGCTGCTGCCGACGGTGAAGAATCCCACTGGTCCACACGTTGCCCTGGGCACAGGAGGGACGCTGCGCTAGGAAGCCCTGCTCAGGACAGCTGGGCTCGGACACCAGGGAGGGTGGTCGGAGAAGGCCGTGGGCACCGGGGAGGGTGGTTAGAGAAGGCTGTGGGCACCGGGGAGGGTGGTCGGAGAAGGCCGTGGGCACCGGGGAGGGAGGTCGGAGAAGGCTGTGGGCACTGGGGAGGGTGGTTAGAGAAGGCTGTGGGCGCCGGGGAGGGTGGTCGGAGAAGGCCGTGGGCGCCGGGGAGGGTGGTCGGAGAAGGCCGTGGGCGCCGGGGAGGGTGGTCGGAGAAGGCCGTGGGCGCCGGGGAGGGGTGGTCGGAGAAGGCCGTGGGCACTGGGGAGGGTGGTTAGAGAAGGCCGTGGGTGCCGGGGAGGGTGGTTAGAGAAGGCCGTGGGTGCCGGGGAGGGGTGGTCGGAGAAGGCCGTGGGCACCGGGGAGGGAGGTCGGAGAAGGCCGTGGGCACTGGGGAGGGTGGTTAGAGAAGGCTGTGGGCGCCGGGGAGGGTGGTCGGAGAAGGCCGTGGACGCCGGGGAGGGTGGTCGGAGAAGGCCGTGGGCGCCGGGGAGGTGGTCGGAGAAGGCCGTGGACGCCGGGGAGGGTGGTCGGAGAAGGCCGTGGACGCCAGGGAGGGTGGTCGGAGAAGGCCGTGGGCACCGGGGAGGGAGGTCGGAGAAGGCCGTGGGCACCGGGGAGGGTGGTTAGAGAAGGCTGTGGGCAGGAGCTCGAGATGCAGGGGCAGGGACCTGGGTGTGAGCTCACTCGACCCCTTCCCCACAGGCACAGTAGAACAGGGTGGTGGTGGGCATGGGAGGTGTTCCTGGGGTGCACCAGTAGGGAGCCTGGCACCTGAAGGTGGCCCGCGATGTGGTTCCATACCTTTGTGCAGAGTGAGTCCCTGGCTCACCTCAGCACAGGGCAGTCTCTCTGAGCATTCCCGCCCCGCGCCCCAAACTCCCACTGCACCAAAGCTGGGCCGGCCCGACAGGAGCAGTGGGGCTTGGTTCTGCAGTTTCCAGAGCTGCCTTTGGGTTCCTGGGGAGCCCTGTTCCTTAGGGGTCACCCGTGTGTCTCATAGTCAAGTAGGCAGGCCCTGAGGACAGCAGAGGGAACACGGCTGTGCCCTACCTCCGAGAGACTGCTGCCCGAGGGCTCGAAAGTGGGGCCAGCCAGTGGCATGTTGATTAAGGTGTTGGACTCCCACATGGCCAACTGTGGTTCGAGTCCCAGACCTGGTGCCTTGCTTTCTCCCTTCCCCTGACCCTCTGCTTCTCTCTGGTGAAAAATACATACATACAGGGACCAGCAGCTGGTATAATGGCTATGTCGCTGGACTCCCATGTAGTCGACCGTGGTTCGAGTCCCGGACCTGGTGGCTTAAACTCACGCTGGGCATGTGTGCGTACATACTCAAAATCCCGAGAAGGGAATGGAGAAGGGGTTGCGGCATGGCCATCCCCCCGGGGGGTAATTTCTCGCTTTCTGTCTCTCTCTGTCTGGCGAGTGCATGCGCCCTATAGCAAAAACCTCTCCAAAAAAAGAAAAGAAAAGAAAAGAAAAATACATACATACATACAATAATTATTTAAAAATCTCCCACTTGAAAACTAAGGCTAAAGAGCAGAAGAGCAGCCTCGGATGGGGCCTGGGGCAAGGCCAGCTGTGCCAGGCACGGGGAGAGGTGGGACTGAGGACCAGGAGGGCGAGGGTGAGGGCGAGAGGACTCCTGACGAGCTCGGGGGTCGAGGCAGGCCGGTGGACCAGAAGTGTATGTCTTAGGGTGAGGGGGTGAGGGGGTGGCAGAACTTGGACCGTGGCTTGGTGACCTCAGAGAGCCAAGCATGCCTGGAGCCCGGGCCATGCGCGAGAGTGGGCCGTCCCAGGTTAGCTGGCGGCACTCGGGCGGCCGTGGCAGGGCTTGGGTGCTGGCAGCCCTGCGCGGTGGAGGCCCGTGTTCCAGGCGTTTAGCCGCGGTGTCTGCGCTCCGGTCGGAAGAACTCCCTGGGAGGTTTGTTGCACTTGTTTTAGGAGAAGGAGGCTGAGGGTCGTAGGTGATGGAGCTTGTCCGAGGTCTGGATGTGGCTTCACTTAGATGGGAACCCTCCCAGCTCTTCTTCCTGCGCGCTCTTCCTCTCCCAGGTTTCGTGGGCGGTTATGGTAGGGGCACACAGGCGCTGGACCTGCGTAGAAAGCCAGGGGGGCCGTCGGTGGCCTCCCTAGGGTCCCAGCCCCACGCTGGCCTGGGCGGCAGGAAG
The DNA here is from genome assembly GCA_026018925.1 of Tupaia tana. NCBI lineage: Eukaryota > Metazoa > Chordata > Mammalia > Scandentia > Tupaiidae > Tupaia > Tupaia tana. Next base: position 86,025,065 of record JAKSZU010000010.1, read on the forward strand.
CACGTGGGGCGTAGCAGGCTGGCTCAGAGCGAGAACAGCCTCCACCTCGGGGACTGGCTCGCGCTCGGCTGTCCTGGGGCTCTGCCCTGTCTTCCTCACTCCAGGGGCCAGGCTGACGTGCCTCCACCACCCAGTGCTCTGCTGGGGGTACCTCTGTCTCAAACTTAAGAGGTAATAACTGAAATTCCTCACTTAGGAGAATTCTTCCTTCTACAGGTAGACAGTAAGAGTGTAAGATGCAAATAAATTGTTTTTTCATGTGAATAAGTTTCAATGAAGCATAGTTTATAAACTAAGAATTGGATTGTTATCAAATTCTTTTCTGTTTAAAAGGACTAGATCTTTGAAGATGTTCTTCCAGAATCAAAGGGGAAAGATGCAAAAAGCTGACTCTGATTTTTTTTACAGCTTTGCATTGGGTTGGTATGTTTACCTTCAAATGTAATGGGAAAAAACTGCACTTTTTTATGCACTTAGGATTATGTTCTGCATAGTTATGAACAGGTAATTTTTAAGTGCTGGCTCACGTCTCATCTTCAGCCTTGTGACAGCTCTGTGCCAATCATTCAGCACCCTCACTCTAGATAACGCATTTCGGTGAAGACACTTGCCATTACCTGGAGCTTTCTCCCACCAAATTGGAAGACACTCGAAAGTTTTTAAGGAATTGACAGGTAGATGCCTATCTAAGTGCAAAAGTAAAAAAGTGTTTTAAAATATAATAGTGGGGCGAGGAGGTGGTTAAAGGCTCTAGATTCCCACATAGCTGACTGTGGTTCAAGTCCCAGACCTGGTGGCTTGCTTTCTCCCTTTCCCTTTCGCATTCTCTCTCTCTGGTAAAATTAAAAAGTAGTAACAAATGGAATTAATTAAATAAATAATTCTTTTAAAAAATATAATAATAGTTTTAAACTCACTTATCTTCCTTTCAAAGGATTATAAATACTTCAAAGGTAGTTATTTCCCAAACTCAATCAAGCATCAGTCAGAGCAACCTGGGTATTTTCAGCACATAAATGCAAAGGTTATACTCTGTGAAGATTCTGCTTCAAGGCATATGGAGTAGAGTCTAGAAATCTTCTGTTGCTTTATTTAAGTTCAACCGATCATTTAGCTGCTCAGGCCATTTACTCTCCTAGTCTAGCTACAGACTCCAGAAGCCTATATATTAGGACACTGTGGAAAAAAGGGGAAATACCAGGATTTTACAAAAAAGGTATGGGGGCCAGATGGTGGTGCAGGGAATACACATGTTCTACAAGGCAATTCCTCATATGGAAAAGGTTCCTGGTTCAAATTAGGAGACCTCCCCTGAGTATGCTGTGCCTGCATGTGTGCATGATCTGGGGCTGGCAGAAAGCTGGGGGTAGATCACGGTATGAAGACCCTGTTTGGGAGTGCTCTCTTCCCCTCTTTTGCCCATGGAAGAAATAAACAAACTTTAAAAAAAAGTAGACCAGCCACACAGTGGTGCAGTGGAAACACTATGATGATGGGAAGGTCCTGAGTTTTTATCCTGAGGTCTCCCTGCGCAAATCAGTTGTGTGCATGTCCATGATCCAGCTTGGCCGAGGCTGGGGCTAGATCCTGACATGAAGATGCTGCTGAGTGGGCTGCCTGTCTCCTGTCTGTCTGTCTCTCTTTCTCTCAGAATAAACTTTAAAAAGTAATGCTTGAGCCAGCAGGTGGCGTGGTGGTTGAGGCGCTGGACTGGACTCTCACATGGCTGACCATGGTTTGAGTCTCAGATATGCCAGCTTACTTTCTCACTTCCTTCTTTCTCTCTGTGTGTGTCTCTATCTGGTCAAATTAAAATAAGTGAATAAATAAGTAAAATCAAATAACTAATTATTAAAAAAATAATAATAAAATAATGCTTTTTAAAAAGCCACAGGAGCCAGCAGGTGGTGTGACGGTTAAGGCGGGCTAGTTCCCATAGGCCAACCGCACAGTTTGAGTCTCAGAGCTAGCAGCTTGAAAAACACATAAGGGGGGCAGGCAGGGTGGCATGGTTGTTGGGGGCGCTGGACTCCTACATGGCTGACCATGGTTCAAGTCCTGGGCCTGGTGGCTTGCTTTCTCACTTTCCATCTCTCTCCCTCTCTCTCACTCTGTACCTCTCTGGTCAAAGTAAAATAAATAAAATAAAACGATTTCTTAAAAAAAAAAAGAAAGAAAGAAAGAAAGACACGTAAGGCCTGTGTGTATGCCCCAAATCCCAAGAGAATGGAGAAGGGATTACAGAGTGGCCATCTCTCCTCTAGGGAGGGAGGTGATTTTTCACTTTCCCTCTCTCTTTCTGTCTCTCTCTCTAGTGTGCACATGGGCCCTAGAGAAAAAAAAGAAGCCACAGGAATTAGAGAAAAATGACATGAATCCCAGTTCTATACCTGTTATTCAGTAGCTGTAGAACATTAAGTAAACTTCACTCTCTAGAGGTTTCTTTTCTTTACACATAAAACTAGGATAATAGCAATAGTTAATAGCATGAAGATATTGCTGATAATGGAAGGTATTGCCGATAATGGATTTTAAATTGCTAGGTAGGGCCAGCAGGTGGTATGGTGGTTAAGGTGCTAGATCCCACATAGCTAACTCTGTGCTTCAAGTCCTGAATCCAGGAGCTTGAAAAACATGCTGGGTGCACAAGGGTGCATGCCCGAAATCCAAGAGGAGAATGGAAGAGAAGGGATTGCTGCGTGGCCATCCCCACTGGGGGGGCAGGGGGGTGAGTTTTCACTTTCCTTATCTTTTGTCTCTCTCCTGTGAGTGGACATGCCTTATAGCGCAAAAAAAAAAAAAAAAAGAAGGAAAGAAAAAGAAAACAAAACACCTAAAAAAGCTGCTATGTAAAGCACTGGAAAAATAACTTTATTTGGTTTCAACCTCAATCTGACCCTTAGTTAATAGTCCATGCATATAAATGTAGATTACCAACAGGCACATTTGCTTTTATGGCCCATTAATACTCCTTAACTTTGAGATCTACAACTACGTGAATATAGTTAGCATATGGATATATAAAAAGATATCTAGGCCCATATTGTTTCAATCTACATAAGAAAAAAGTTAAAATCTGTTGACATGGGGCCTGCAGATGGCATAGTGGTTAAGGTGCTGGACTTCCAATGGCTGACTGTAGTTCAAGTCCAGACCCGCCTGCTCAAACTCACACCATGTGTGCATGCCCAAAATCCCAAGAGGAGAGTGGAGGAGAAGGGATTGTGGCATGGCCCTCTCCAGTGGGGAGAGGTGAGTTCCTACTTTCTCTGTCTCTCTAGCAAGCACATGTGTCCCATAGCAAAAAAACAAAACAAAACAAAACCTGTGACAAAAACTCTTTTACAAAATAAAATTTACAGCCCATTCTGAGAAGAAATCAGTCTTCATCTTAAAATGCTTAAGCAAATCTGCGATATTTAATGAAATTTAAAACATCATCTGGAAGGTTAGATTTACACCTGGTCAGCTTTGAGGAGCCTAATAATCATTACTGAGCACTTTTTTCTTCATTTAAATGTCTCACTCAAAAATGGCAAGTTTAGGGGCTGGCAGGTGGCGTGGTGGTTAAGGACGCTGGACTCCCACATGGCCGACCACGGTTCAAGTCCTGGACCTGGAGGCTTGCTTTCTCACTTTCCCTCTCTCTCTTTCTCTCTCGCTCTGTCCCTCTCTGGTCAAATTAAAAAAAAAAAAAAAAAAAAAAAAAATGAATGAATAAATAAAAAATAAAATAATTCTTTAAAAAAAAATGGCAAGTTTAAAAAAGAATCGGAAATACCTCTAATTTAAGAAGTTACTATAAAAGCAGAAAACAGTAAGTATCAAGGTATGAGCATAAACTTTTTTTTTTTTTTTTTTGAGAGGTTTTTCGCTATAGGGCGCATGCGCTCCGCCAGACAGAGAGAGACATAGAGACAGAAAGCGAGAACTCACCCCCCAGAGGGGATGGTCACGCCGCAATCCCTTCTCCTCCATTCTCCTCTCGGGATCTTGGGCACGTACGCACACGCGCCCGACGTGAGTTGTAAGCCACCGGGTCCGAGACGCGAAACGCGGTCGACTACGTGGGAGTCCAGCGACATACCCATTACGCTAACTGCTGGTTCCCAGCATAAACATTTTAACAGTTTCTTTTTCTAGTTTTGGTTGTTATCCACATGAGTACTAACTGAATAAAATAGTAAAAAGAAAGCCAGATATTAGCTATTATTTTTTTCATATTAAGGAGTAAAATCATCAAATAAATATCGATTGTAAAATAAGAATGTGTGTGTGGGGGGAGGTGTGTGTGTTGGATGGTCATGTTCAAGGAAAAAAGAAAAAGGAAAACAAAAAGAGTAGATATCAAATACTTAATTTTTTTTTTGGAGAGGTTTTGCTATAGAGTGTGTGCACTCACCAGGAAGACAGAGAGAGTCAGAAAGCAAGAAATCACCCCCGGGGGAGATGGCCATGCCGCAATCCCTTCTCCTCTATTCTCCTCTCGGGATCTTGGGCACGCACCGCACATGCACCCAGTGTGAATTTAAGCCACCAGGTCCAAGACTCAAACTGTGATCAACTACATGGGAGCCCAGTGACATAGCCATTATGCCAACTGCTAGTGTCCAAATACTTAATTTTTAACATTTAATTGAACTTCTTCAAAATTCTCATAAAAATTACGAGTCAGATACTATAATAAACAGTAAGCTGACTAAAGGCTTAACTGCCATAAATTTTTTTTTAATTGATTAGTTCTGTATTTCTGTACTAATTCAACATGAAATCACAACTAGTTAATACATGATGTAACAGGAACTATGCAGCAGGTTATAACACATGTAAAGAGGAGAAGCCCTTATTTAAAAAAAGAAGATACTAGAAATGATCAAACTTAAAATTTATCCCACCTTGTTCCATATAGGACTTAAGGTAACTATACTGGCAATTAACTACTTGATTTGGTAGTGAACTAAATAATGGGGAATCCAAATCATTAGAATACTATAATAGAAGAAATCTTGACTCAGAAACCACAAAGGAATAAACTTAACATAAGATGGGACGCTGAAATCAAAGCCCCATGAAGAGAGAGATAAATTTAGCCTATTGTCCTTCTTTGACCTTTGATTAGAACTAGACTGCAACAGCTGTGTAGAAAGATCGACCTATTTAAAATTTCTTAGGAAACCGCAGGAGTATTTTTATTTTGATAATCTTAAATATCATTTAGCAAAAACTTAGTTTATCAGAATCATTAGTCAAAGGGTGATCTTATAAATTAAGATCTTTTTGTCAAGTCCATCTTTTGTCAGACAGCACCCATTAAAAGCAAATTCACTTTACATCACACAGCACAGAAGAGTTTACAAGACAGTCACGACCATTCACAAAATCCATGCACATGCACAGAAAAGCCATTTGAAGCATCACCTTTAGAGAGCAGGTTAGCAGCCCAAACTGCACCACAAGACTGCATCTTAAAGTTCCCTTTGATCAGTTATTGAGCCCGGCTTCTGACGTTAAACCTTCATTTTTAGTAAGCAGATTAGAGAGGAAGAGATTAGGTGAGAGAATGAAATGCTGAAAATAGTAAACGCCAGTCAAACAGAACAGAAACAGGTCTGGAGTTGTAAAAATATCACGCATTCTTATTCTTGCCTAGTTTCATAGAAACAACCAACATCTGAGAACCTAGCCAAAAAAAGGGAAAATTAAAAACTGCTTAAACCACAGTATACTTCATTTTTCCTCAGCATGTTCTTTCCTGAGATTATAAATACTAACATGAGAGGGACCAGCAGTTGGCATAATGGCTATGTCACTGGAATCCTATGCAGTTGACTGCAGTTCGAATCACGGTCCCGGTGGCTTAAACTCATGCCGGGCACATGTGAGTGCGTGCCCAGGATCCCGAGGGGAGAATGGAGGAGAAGGGATTGTGGTGTGGCCATACCCCTGGAGTGATTTCTCACTGTCTGTCTCTCTCTTTCTGGCGAGCGCACATTCCCTATAGCAAAAACCTCTCAACAACAACAAAAAATAAAAACACGAGAGAAGGTAAATATTAATGGCGATGTTATGAAATTTTCTTATTTTTCTTTTTCTAAGATTTTTCTTTTACTATAGGGTGCCTGTGCGCACCCAAGAGAGACAGAGACCAAAAAAAGGAAAGTGAAAAATCACTCCCCAGAGTGAATGGTCATGCTGCAATCCTTTCTACTCTATTCTTCTCCCAGGATTTTGGGTACTCAATGAACACAAACCCCAGTGTGATTTTTAAGCTGCCAGGTCTCAGACTTGAATCATGGTTGGCCATGTGGGAGTCCCAGCACCCTTATCTACCACGCCACCTGCTGGCCCCTCTCATTTTTTTCTTAAGGATTTCAGATTTTTTCCTTTTTTTTAGATAATTATTTAATTATATTTTATTCATTGCCGTTATTTTTTTATTTTACTTTTTTTTTTTTTAAGTTGATCAGAAACAGACAGAGAGAGAGGGAAAGTGAGAAAGTAAACTGCCAGGTCTGGGATTTGAACCACGTGCTGTCATCTGAAAATCCAGCTGCCTCAACCACCATACTACCTACTGGTCCAGGATTACAGATTTTTCTTTATCACTTTAAAAAATTTTACATGAGGAGACCAGCAGGTGGCGTGGTGGTTAAGGCGCTGGACACTCCACATGGCCGACCACAGTTTGAATACCAGACCTGGTGGCTTGCTTTCTCACTTTCCCCCCTCTCTCTCTCTCTCTGTGTATCTCTCTCTGTCAAATTAAAATAAAATGAATGGATAAATAAAATTAAATAAATAATTATTATTTTTTTAATTTTTACATGACTAATTCTCCCAACAGCTAACAAGTTTCTCAAGACATTTAATCAAAAAGTATTTATTGAATACCTACTATGTAAGAGATTCCGTGTGAGGCATAAAAAGAAAAAAGTAATGATAATTAAACAGAGAGCCAGAAGTGTGCCATATTTACCTCTTTACCTCCAGTGAGTAGGATGTAGGGGGGGATGTCCACGCTACAATCCCTTCTCTTCCATTCTCCCCTTCGGATTTTGGGCACACACACATTTGCACTGTGTGAGTTTTAAGCCACCGGGTCCAGGACCTTGGTGGTTATGTGGGATCCAGCCACATAGCCATTACAGCATATGATATTAGCAATGGTTAACAGCTGTTCTAGCAGCCCCTTGTTTCTACCTGTTAAGAAGTACCCTCCCTCAGACCAGCAGATGGCGCAATAGTTATGTGGCTGTACTCCTATGTAGTCAACTGCATTCGAGTCCCAGGTAGGGCGGCTTAAAACTCATGCCAAGTGCATGTGCATGCGTGCCCAAGATCCCAAGAGGAGAATGGAGAGGGGATTGTAGCGTGGCCATCCCTCCAGGGGATGATCTCTCACTTTCTGTCTCTCTGCCTGCCTGATGAACACACACTCCCTATAACAAAAAATCTCTCACTCTCTCTCTAAAAAAAAAAAAAACAAAAACAAAAACAAAAATAACACCTCCTTCTTCTGTTGTACTGAGAAGCTGAAGACTACTCCAGGACCCACACTACCTTCTCTCCCACCAATGTCAAAGAAGACATTAGATGGAATCTACAAAGAGAAATAAGATGATACTTCTATAGTTCCATTTCTCACTTTCTGTGCTGTTAAGACTATTTTAGGATTTATTGTTCTTCTTGTTTATCAGCTCGTGACTTAGAGCTGATCCTGCTCTAGATCCAAAAGAGGATTTCCTTCTCGTGCTTCTCTGAACATCTAATCAGAAGGAAAGTCATCTAATTTCTCTCCTCTTTACTCTGGAACACCCGAGAGAAAGGCACAAGTAAGTTTGCAAAACAGGGCTTATTTGAATTCAATAATGTGTACATTTAACTTGTTTGCTCAAAGTATTCTACTTAACCCTGACTGACAAGTCACAATTATTAAAATATAAGACCTTGTTGGAGACACTTCTTGACCCAAAGGAATTCACTAGTGACTCCATTACAGATATTTAAATCCTCAACCAAGGTCTGGGGCCAGCAGGTGGTATGGTGGTTAAGAGTGCTGGACTCCCACATGGCCGACCGCAGTTAAAGTGCGAGATCTGGCAGCTTGCTTTCTAACTTTCCCCCTCTCTCTCACTCTGTCCCTTTCTGATAAAATTTTTAAAAGTTAAATAAAGTAATTCTTTTTTTTTTTTGGAGAGGTTTTCGCTATAGGGCGCGTGCGCTCGCCAGACAGACAGAGAGACATAGAGACAGAAAGCGAGAAATCACCCCCCAGGGGGGGATGGTCACGCCGCAATCCCTTCTCCTCCATTCTCCTCTCGGGATCTTGGGCACGCACGCACACGCGCCCGGCGTGAGTTTTAAGCCACCAGGTCTGGGACTCGAACCGCGGTTGACTACGTGGGAGTCCAGCGACATAGCCATTACGCTAACTGCTGGTTCCCAAAGTAATTCATTTTTTAAAAAGTCCTCAACCAAGGTCTAAATAGGTCAAAAGATTTGTTTAAGAGTAAGAAGCCAATGGACCAGACTTAGAAAGAACACATTGACCAAAAGAAACAATATTTTCTCCAGGTGAAATGGCACAGAAAATCCTGTCATATAAAAAACACTTACCTGAAAGTGCAATATAACAAAAGCTCTTCCATTATTCCTAACACCTTTGAGGAGTAAAACTGCTGAGAGTTTGAACCAGCAGTTAGCATAATGGCTATGTTGCTGGACTCCCATGTAGTCGACCACGGTTTGCATCCCGGACCCGGTGGCTTAAAACTCACACCGGGTGCATGTGCGTGCGTGTCCAAGATCCCGAGAGGAGAATGGAGAAGAAGGGATTGCGGTGTGGCCATCCCTCCTGGGGGGTGATTTCTCGCTGTCTCTCTGTCTGGCAAGCACACGCACCCTATAGCAAAAACCTCTCCAAAAAGAAAAATAAATAACTGCTGAGAGTTTATAAAACTCAGTATGCCACTATTGGTTTACCAGACCAGCTGAGATAATTGGATCAAAGTACTAACATTTATGAAGCTCTTTAAAAAGAATAGTTTCAGGGCCAGCAGGTGGCATGGTGGTTAAGGTACTGGACTCACGTGGTTGACCATGGTTCAAATCCCAGACCTAGCAGCTTGCTTTCTAACTTTCCCTTTCTCTCTCTCTGTCTGTCTCTCTCTGGTCAAATTAAAATAATAACAAAAATAACAAATGGAATTAAATATGTATATAATCCTTTTAAAAAATAGTTTCAGCAGTAAGTATAGTCCTATCTCTAGACACTATTATTTCAACGACAAAGTTCAAAGTTGTTTTGTTAATTACCTTTTTAAAATAAAGATGAGCTCCTTTAACAAAAGAGAAGATAATGGTTAACTGCCTTAGTTCAAACCTCATCATAGTCTAAATACATACAGTACTTATTAACAAAGTGGAATCCAGTTTACCCAAGAGTAAGTAGACGATTTAAATATTCACGATGGGGGCCAGCAGGTGGCGTGGTGGTTAAGGGCACTAGCGGACCATGGTTTGGGTCCCGGACCTGGCGGCTTGCTCTCTCTCTCTCTCTCTCTCTCTCTCTGCCCCTTTCTGGTCAAATTAAATAAATAAATACATAAATAAACAGATTAAGTACACAATCTCCTACAAACGGTTTGAAGATTGTTCATCTCCTACTCTACTAGAGACTCCAATCTTCAGAATCTTCTTTGATTCTTCCTTGTTTCATACATAATCATTTGATTTAAACTGAACTGTCTTTGATTTACACTTTCTGCTCTAATCTCACCAATAAAGTCTTACCTTACAGGCCTAGCTTACAAATGATTTCTAACTGGTCTACCGCTGTGCAGTCAGAGGCTCCACTTCCGTCTCTCAAGTCCTTAGTTTGGCATTCAAGTTCCTTTACTACTTGCTCTTATCTTATTTTCCACTGCTCATCTACATGGATCATACAGCTCAGCTAAGTCAAGTTTTTCCTTAATCTGTTTACTTTGAACCTTCCTTAAGAAATGCTCCTCTGTGTTCATCTACATCTTTTCTTTCTTTTTTGTTTTTCTTTTAAGAATAATTTATTTAATCGTATTTATTCATTCATTTATTTTTAATATGACCAGAGAGCAACACAGAGAGACAGAGGGAAAGTGAGAAAGCAAACCACCAGATCCGGGACTCGAACCGTGGTCACCCAAGCAGGAGAGTTCAGTGCCTTAACCACCACACCACCTGCTGGTCCCATCCAAATCTTTTCGAATCACCCGAAGCCTGATTCATGTCAAACCTTCATCTACAAGATGTTTTTCCAATCTAACCTGCATCAGTTCTTTACCTCTAGCCTTAGTCAGTACCACAGGATATATTAGGTTGTTGGGAAAGTCATGATGTATTTTTCTGTTTTCTATGTAAAAATGCATCATGACTTTCAATCAACAATGATCCAATTACATCAGATTTACATATTTTCTATTTTTTGTTACCCTTTCTCATTATCCACCCACACGGTTAAGTCTTTTGAAGACAGAATCCATATCTGTTAGTGCCTTGACCATCCTTCACATGCCTACCACAGAATATGTATCCTTATTTGAAAGGAAAAAAACACTAACCTCACCCTGTTCTGTATCATCCAGAAGTATAGCTCCCAACCTTCTCATGTGTTGCTACATATTGCAATATGGGGTTGATAGCAGAATTAGTCACTCAAGCCATGGTTTTCAGTGAACAAGTCTATTTACATAAAAATTTTGATCTGTCTGAAGGAGAAATACCTTGTTTATCTTAAAAAGTTACACATGGGGCCAGCAGCTGGCGTGGGTGGTTGAAGTGCTGGATTCCCATATGGCCTTCAAATCCCAGACCTGGCAGCTTGCTTTCTCACTTTCTCTATTTCTCTCGTGAGCACATGTGCCCTATAGCAAATTTTAAAATTAATAAATAAAATTTTTAAATAAAAAGTTACTCATTATGCTGTCATACTTCTATCTTTATCTAGGGGGACATGGTATATGGGAGGAGAAGATGCTCTCTTTATTCATTTATTTATTTTAAACAGATCTTGATTTATCAACTCACCTATTACATGGGCAGACACAAAGGCCACAGCACTTGTTGAGTTCTGTTAAAGTCTTCTCTGCCTCTCTCATGTCTTTGTTTATTTGGTCCATGCCTTCTTCTATGCGATTTAGTTGTTCTAAGAGTAAGTTGTGGAAATTACATTTTGTGTTACATTTGAAGTGTCAACCAGAAAATGCTATTGTGAGGCAGAAAACTTCAACCTCAAATCTACCAATAACGGCAGTGAACAAACCAGGGTCAGAAGGTATTACAAGCTGTCAACGTGAAAACTACCTTTCACAGGGACCAGCAGTTGGCGTAGTGGCTATGTCGCTGGACTCCCATGTAGTCGACCATGGTTCGAGTCCCGGACCCAGAGGCTTAAACTCACGCTGGGGCGCGTGTGCGTGCGTGCCCAAGATCCCGAGAGGAGAATGGAGGAGAAGGGATTGCGGCGTGGCCATCCCCCCTGGGGGGTGATTTCTCACTTTCTGTCTCTCTGTTTCTCTCTGTCTGGCGAGCTCACGCACCCTATAGCAAAAACCTCTCCAAAAAAAAAAAAGAATTAAAAAAAAAAAAAACTACCCTTTCACATACTGCTCCTGGGGCACTTGGCCTCTTAATGTGGAAAAGTTTGTTCTAAAGAAACTGTACACTAGGAGCATACCAAGGCTGTTTAGAGATCACCCTGGCAACCAAGTCAAGTGTACTTTGACCAGCATGACTATTTTTTTTTAACAGGCTCAAAATCTAAGGGCTGTCACAAGACTAATAAAAACTAGACGAGATTACTTAGGGTCAATTCAAATAGAATGTTTCCAAGCTCATTTGAACCTAGACGTGTTTTCAGACTTGACTTCTGAGATGATGCAAACATATCGTAATATCTAATGTACATATGACCAAAGCACATAATTAAGTCATGCCAGCCTCACACCGTTGGGTATACAGTTGGGCATTGTGCCCCTAACCCAAATAGCCAATGATCACAATATAATTTTAAACAGAAGAAAAGAAAAAAACATATCATTTTTATCTTTCAAAGGGGAGGTACTTTCAAAAGCTGAAATTATGTGGTTGACTTGATAGGGCTTTTTGGCACCAGAAGTCAAATGAAGCGTTTCTGCCAATGACTTCAACTCACCCCCTTGTTCATCCAGCATAGTGATGGTCTTGATCCCTGCATCCTGAGACTAGAAGGAAAAAGGCCAACAGTATAACAAAGCAAACCCAAAACAACAACAAGAAAACCTACAAGGACTGAAGAATGGCAAGAGAGAAAAAATTAAAAACCCAAGTTCTCATAGGATTAGGGCTATAGACAAAACCAGTATTCTTAAACTAACACATTAATCCCCAAAGATAATTACGTCGCAAACTCATGGTGACTTCATCTTCCCTGTCATATTCCAACACCATCAAACAGAAAAAACAGAAAAGGCCCATTAGTGCATGGTTGGTACAATACCCTTTAACGCTAATTCCAGCTAATGTTATTAGGATCCTTCTTATATGTTTCTATACTTTACTTGATGATTAAAGTCTTTCTTACCTCGATGGCTAAACCCAGGATTCGCCTTGTACTTTCCAGAGACTAGGAAGAAAAATACAGGTTTAGCATTCCAAAATATGTAGGGAAAAGAAAATCTGATCACAGGCCATATTCATGATACTACTCTATATTTTTAAATTGCCAGCCCATCCCTCCCTTTAAAACAAAACAAAGCTGACCACTGCATGAGGGGGACTTCAAAAAGTTCATGGGAAATGGATATTATGAAAAACCTATGCATGAATTTCAAAATTTTTTTGCACCAAATAAACTCATACTTTAATTCTTTTTTTTTTCCACAAACTTTTTAAAGCCCCCTCATACTTTTAGTTATTTTCTTCCAACCAGGTATTCTTAAGAGAAAATGTGAATGGTAGAGTTAATGGGGTTCATAAAAATGTGCATACAGGAGGACCAGCAGGTGGCATGGTGGTTAAGGTGCTGGACACTCCCACATGGCCGACCAAGGTTCGAGTCCCGGACCTGGCGGCTTCCTTTCTCCCTTTCCCTCTCTCTCTCTCTGTTGTCTCTTTCTGGTCAAATTAAAATAAATGAATGAATAAATAAAATTAAAAAAAAATGTGCATACAGGGGCTGGCTGGTAGCATGGTGGTTAGGGACACTGGACTCCCACATGGCCAACCACAGTTCGAGTCCTGGACCTGGTGACTTCCTTTCTCACTTTCCTTCTCTCTCTCTCACTCTTGCTCTTTCCCTCTGGTCAAATTAAAAAAACAATCAAACAATGTTATATAAAATAATAATTTTTTAAAATATGCATACATATTATAAAATCATAAAATAAAAATAGAAGTCCAGGGGACCAGCAGTTAGCGTAATGGCTATGTCGCTGAACTCCCATGTGGTCAACTGTGGTTCAAGTCCTGGACCCGGTGGCTTAAACTCACGCCAGGCGCATTTGCATGCATGCGTACCCAAGATCCTGAGAGGAGAATGGAGAAGGGATTGCGGCGTGGCCATTCCCCCAGGGGGTGATTTCTTGCTTTCTGTCTCTGTCTCTCTCTCTCTGGCGAGCACATGTGCCCTGTAGCAAAAACCTCTCAGGGAAAAAAAAAAAAAGAAGTCCAGAATTCCTCAAATCTAGAGTATCTCTGTTGCAAGTAAATATGAATGATTATCCATAAAAAGATCATACAGAGGCCAGCAGGTGGCATGGTGGTTGAGGATGCTCGACTCCCACATGGCTAACAGTGGTTCAAGTCCTGGACCTGGCGGCTTGCGTTTTCACCTTCCTTCTCTCTTTCTTTCACTCTCTCTCTCTCCCTCCCTCCCTCCTTCCCTCACTGGTTAAATTAAAATTAATAAAGTTAAATAAGATGATTTTTATAAAAAAAAAAAGAAAAAGTTCATAAAATAAAGGTCATACAAATTATTTTTACTTATTTTGTTTTCTGGCAAGTTGGGATAAAAAGGAGCTGGCAATGGCACTATCAAGTAAACACATTCTTTCTTTTCCCTTGAAGAATTATTTATTTGGGTTCGGCAAGTGGCATGGTAGTTAAGGTGCTGGACTCCCACATGGCCAACCACAGTTCAAGTCCCAGACCTGGTGGCTTGTTTTCTTACTTTCCTTCTCTCTCTTTCTCCTCTGTTGGCCTCTCTCTGGTGAAAGCATGTGCACTATAGCAAACAAAATAATAATAATAAATAAAATTACATAAATCATAATTTAAAAAAAGAATTATTTACCTAATTTTACTTATTACTGTTCTTAGTTTTCATTTTGCCATAAAGCATACATGCTCACTAGACAGTGACTGAGAGAGAAAGAAGGAAAGCAAGAAAGCAAACCAATAGGTCCAAGACTTAAATCACAGTCAGATATGTGAGAGTCCAGTACCCCAACCATGCCACCTGCTGGCCCCACAAACTCATTCTCTGATGTAAAGAGATTAGGAAGAGACCCAAATGGTCTCTAAGAAGATCCTCTCATCCCTCCAATATGAAGCTGAAATAGAATTACTTATTCTAAGTAAAACATTTACCTCATCTGTGACCTGGTGAGCCCTCAGTTGAACTTCTTCTGGTGATAGATTATCCATGATGAATCAAAACTCTATCTTGCACAGTAAAGGAAACGTGGGTATTCTACAAAGAATAAGGATACATAAAACAAGTTTGAGCACAAAATATAGATTTATAGAATATTCTTCCTAATCAGGAAAACAAAATAAAAGCCTATCTCTAGCTATCTACCTACTTACCTATCTACCTATACCAGAGGTAAAGAAATTAAGGTTGGGGAACCAGCAGATGGCGTAATGGTTACGTCACTGGACTCCCACATAGTCAACCATAGCTCAAGTCTTGCACCTAGCAGCTTCAAATTCAGGCTGGGCATGTACGCATGCATGTCCAAGATCCCAAGGGGAGAATGAAGGAGAAGGGACTGAGGCATGGCCATCTGCGCTGGTGGATGATTTCTCGTTTTCTGTCTCTCTGTCTCTCTGGTGAGCACATGCACCCTATAGCAAAAAATCTCTCTTAAAAAAAAAAAAAAAAAAAAAAAGAAATTAAGGGCTGAGGGGGCCAACAAGTGGCATGGTGGTTAAGACACAGGACTCCCACATGGCTGACTGTGGTCCCACAGCCGATGACTTGGAACTCACAACAGATGTGCATGCCCAAAATCCCAGGAGGAAAATGGAGGAGTAGGGATTGCAGCAAGGTCATTCACTCTGTAGGGGGTGTTTTATTCACTTTCCCTCTCACTGTTTTCTCTCTGGAAAGTGCAGAGGCCCTATGGCAAAAATGTTAATTAAAAAAAAAAAAAAAAAAGGCTAAATGAATGTTTAATGCTAGTTAGCACAAAAGGCGAACTTAAAACACAAGTTGTAGGATTTCTAGTGTAGCGCTCTTTCCACAAGGGGAATTGCCCTTTTACCTTGAGAAGCAACACATTACTAGAAGACAAGCTTTAAGAGACTATTAAAGTGAAATAGTTTATTACATTTAAGTTTATTATATTTTCTTCCACGAGTGAAAGACAGGAGGGGAGGAGAGAGAGAGAAAGCATCCCCAATAAAGTCCTGACATCAAAATCCACCCACTAGCTTTCCTCTAATTCTGGATCATGGGCAAGCATGTGCCCCAGGTGTACTCATGGAGGTCTCCAGACTGGAACCAGGAACATTCCCCACATGGGGAAGGGTACTGTGTTCTATTGCTGTGCCACCATCTGGCACCCTAAAATGAATTCTTGGTTGTACAATGTTCTTCATATGTAATCTGGACATGGAAAACAATAAGGTAAAGAAGTCCAAGTCAGGGAGCTGGCAGATGGCATGGTGGTTAAGGCGGCTGGACTCCCATATGGCTGACCGTGGTTCCAGTCCCAGACCTGGCAGCTTGCTTTCTCACTTTCCTTCTCTCTCTGTCTCTCTCTGGTCAACTTCAAAATTAAATAAATAAATAAAATAATAAAATAAAATAATGACAATGAATAAAATTTAAAAAAAAAAAGTCCAAGTCAGTCAAGTAACAACATTCAAAGTCATGTGCGCAGGGGCCTACGAGTCGTGAGGTGGCTAAGGCACCAACCATGGTTCGAGTCCCAGACCCGACGGCTTGCTTTTTCACTTTCCCTTTCTCTCTCTGTCTCTCTCCAGCGAGCCCACACATGCTATAGCAAAAACTAAGGGAACAAAAAGTGTATTACTTCTTCTGGGAGAGAGAAAGGGGGGCACCCCCAAAAAGGGTCCTCATGTTCCTAGTTACCCCAAGTTGCAGCTGCCTTGGATCACAGGCACACAGGCACCCAAGCATACTCAGGGAGGCCCAGGGACACAAACTCAAGAACTTTCCTGTGTGGGTCCAATTGCACCACCACCTGGGAAAATGAGAAATCACTCCCCCAGAGAAGATGGCCATGCATAGTCTCTTCTCCTCTATTCTCCTCTCTTGGGATTCTGGACAGGCACACATGCACATGTACCCGGCATGATTTTCAAGCTGACAGTTTGGGACTCGAACTGTGGTCGGCCATGTGGGGCTCCAGAGCCATAACCATCATGCCACCTGCTGGCCTCCTGCTACTCTTTTTTCGACAGAGTCTTCCTATGTTAACCAAGCCGGCCTAGAGCTTGTGATCCTCTACTCAGCCTCCTGTTGGGAGATTGTGGTGCCTGCCACTGGGTCTAGTCTTTTTCTTGCTTTGTTTTTAGAAAAGAATTATTTTATTTAACTTTATTTATCATTTTCATTATTTTTGAACTTGACCAGAGAGACAGAGAGAGAGAGAGGGAAAACAAGAAAGCAAGCCACCAGGTCTAGGACTCAAACCACAGTCACCATGTGGGAGTCCACCAGCCTCTAACCATCATGCCACAGGTGGTATGGTGGTTAAAGGCGCGTGAACTCCCACATGGCCCACCGTGGTTGGAGTCCAGGACCTGACGGCTTGTTTCTCACTTTCTCTCTCTCTCTCACTCTCACTCTCACTCTGTCCTTCTCTGGTCTAAAATTTAAATAAATAAATAAAGTTAAATTAAAAATGACAACAACTTGAGGGACTGGCAGGTGGGCGTGGTAGTTAAGGCGCTGGACTCCCACATGGCTGACTGCAGTTCAAGTCTCGGACCTGGTGGCTTGTTTTCTTACTCTCTTTCTGTCTCTCTCTGATCAAACTGAATAATAATAATAAATACAATTAAATAGTTCTAAATTTTTTAAATCTACTTGAGTAATATGTAACTTCAGTTATTATTATATCCAGATAAGGTGAGACAATTTCACACACTGTTGAATAAGCATACTGTAATGGTTAACAGCACAGACTGTGAGGTCCAACAGACCCTGAGTTCATCTTGGCTCTGATACTGAGGCAATGTACTTAGCCTACTTAGGTCGCGGTTTCCTCATTCATTGGAGTAACAGTTCTACCTCCCGGGTTGTTTCAAATATAAAATTAGTTAATGTTCTTAGCACAATGCCTGCACAGAGTAAAGATTCATGGAATGACATTAAACTGACATTTATACTCATGTCATCAGTTATGTTTTCTGTGCTAATCTGGGGGGACCAGCAGTTAGCGTAATGGCTATGTTGCTGGACTCCCACATAGTCGACCGTGATTTGAGTCCCGGGTCTGGTGGCTTAAACTCACACCTGGCATGTGTGTGCGCATGCCCAAGATCCTGAGAGGAGAATGGAGAAGAAGGGACGGCGGCATGGTCATCCCCCCTGGGGGGGCAATTTCTGGCTTTCTGTCTCTCTGTCTTGTCTTTACAGCGAGCGCACGTGCCCTATAGCGAAAACCTCTCAAAAAAAAAAAAAAAAAAAAAAAAAAAAAAAAAAAAAAACTAATCTGGGGCCTGCAGGGGATGTAGTGGTTAGGGTGCTAGACTCCCACATGGCTGACCACAGTTTGAGTTCTAAACCTGGTAGCTTGCTTTCTCACTTCCCCCTCCCTGTCTCTCTCTGGTCAAATTAAAAAATAATAACTATAAATAAAATTAAATAATTATTTTAAGAAAAAAGAAGAGCTACTCTGAAAGCTTCTAAGTAAACTTGGAAACAGAGCCAAAATACTTGGGTAGTTTGGGTAAATAATGTATATAATCAGAGTGAAGCCTTGCCAACAATCCCCCATCCCACACCTGATAGCTCATGTTAGAAGTTATTCTAGATGCCTTCATTCTAGGCACCTAATGAAGTACAAGTATATATGCACAACACACCTAGGCAGCTTTTTTTTTTCCCTTTTCAGGCAAGATCTCGCTATGTTGTGACCCTCCTGCCTCAGCCTTCCAAAAAGCTGGGACTACAAGTACATGCCACCATACCTGACGCTTTCACATAGTCTCATCATGTTGCCCACACTGGCTACAAACTCACAATCTTCCTGGTCTCAGCCTCCCGAGTAGCTGGGATGACAGGAGCATGTCACCATCTCTGTTTTGTTTTTTGGGTTTTTTTTAGAGGTTTTCGCTATAGGGCACGTGCGCTTGCCAGACAGACAGACAGAAAATAAGAAATCACCCCCCTGGGGGAATGGCCACGCTGCAATCCCTTCTCCTTCATTCTCCTCTCAGGATCTTGGGCATGCCACGCACACGCGCCCGGCGTGAGTTTTAAGCCACCGGGTCCGGGACACGAACTGCAGTCGACTACGTGGGAGTCCAGCGACATAGCCATTATGCTAACTGCTGGTCCCACCATCTCTGGTATTTTAGGCTGGAAATCCAACCTGATCTTCCTATAATGTAGTCTCGGCCCACCCAAGCAACAGTGTCAAGTGTCCTACCACAGTTTGGTATAAGCAGTTCTTATTTGAAGATCCAAGAGATGAACACTAGAAAATGAGTGAAAAGATTATAGAAAATAAATCAGAATTGGGGCCAGCAGGTGGTATGGTTGTTAAGGCATGAGATTCCCACATGGCCAACTGCAGTTTGAGTCCTGGACCTGGTGGATTGAAATCATGCCAGGCATATGTGTGTGCATGCCCAAAATTCCAAGAGGAGAATGAAAGAGAAGGAATTGTGCCATATCCATTCCCCCTGGGGGGGGGGGGGGGTGATTTCTCACTTTCCCTCTCTCTGTCTCTCTCTAGTGAGCACACACACCCCCTATGTCAAAAATCTTAAAAAAAAAGAAAAAAGAAAGAAAAAAGAAAAGATATCAGAAATTCAGATACAGATCATCATTTACTGAGTAAAAGGATTTAGTTTCTCTATATGAATATATTTTTTGCTCCTAGATTGTGGTGTGGTCATCCCCCAGGGTGTTTGCTTTCTCACTTTCCCCCTCTCTCCACCAAAAGCACACATCCTGTAGTGAATTAAAAAGAAAAAATGTTCACATACATATGCATAACTATTGATACATGCAAACTATGAGTCTGAGTATTCCAAAATATTCTAAATACTTTAAGCGAAGCTTCCAACACTACCTGCACGAAGGTCCATAGGGTGCTGTTCTGGGTTCCCATCGTACTATTTTTTTAATTATTATTTTATTTACAGTTAAAGTATCAATTTGTTTTGGTACAAAAACTTTTTGAAATTCATACATAGTTTTCCCATAGTTTGAAATTCATACATAGTATTTCCATGAGCTTTTC
Source organism: Tupaia tana (assembly GCA_026018925.1). Lineage (NCBI taxonomy): Eukaryota > Metazoa > Chordata > Mammalia > Scandentia > Tupaiidae > Tupaia > Tupaia tana. The sequence goes on from JAKSZU010000010.1 coordinate 86,044,744, forward strand.
TTTTTCTAAAACATTTTTTCTTAATTATTTAATTTGTATTCATTCCCTGAGCATCATCACAGCATACAAAATGTGATTTCCCATCTAGAATATACTGCATAGTGGCTTAATCATACATGTTAGCCTCAATAATTTTCCATTTCTAGTTTCATACACACACACACACACACTCTCACTCATATATACCCCTATTTCTGACCCTCTGCCATTCGTAACTTAAAGAGAAACTTTCACAATGTCCAGAGCCCTTGATGTCCTGCCAATGAAGGAGGAGGATGCCCTCAATTCCTTGTAGCAGGAACCCACTTAGGTGGCACAACCAACCTTGACTTCCAAATGGGGCAGAACAACTACAAAAGGAAAAGTAATGGCGTCTATATCATAAATCTGAAGAGGACCTGGGAGAAGCTTCTACTGGCAGCTCGTGCCATTGCTGCCATTGAAAATCCCATGGACCTCAATGACATATCTTCCAGGAATACTGGACAGAGGGCTGCGCTGATGTTTGCTGCTGCCACTGGAGCCACCTCCTGTTGCTGGTCTCTTCACTCCTGGGACCTTCACTAACCAGATCTAGGCAGCCTTCCAAGAGCCGCATCTTCTAGGGTTA